>CM034149.1:172294893-172307005 GCA_019776745.2 Taxus chinensis
ACTTGGAAAAATGTCATCATTTTCAAAAGCAACACCTTCCCTTTTTCCAGGATCATGTTCACCCACTTGTCATTCACTCTTCCTTGTGTGGTGAAACCTTTTTTTCTAGTAGACTCAAGTTCAAAGCTACTAATGGGAGTAATTTCTTTGGCCATGAGAGAAGTGGTAGCATTTGGGTCCAAGAGAAACTACACATATGAAGTGAGGGTCTGGATATGGTATTTTTATTGGTGCAACTTCTTCTTATACTCTTTATTTCTCGCGAGAAGGTGAGTGGAAGACTCTTGAAAGAAATGGACATCACCCTCATGTGTAACTGGGCATAGGGGAATTTTTATCATTTCGTAGTCAGGAAAAATAATTTCTTTGATGGGCTTAACAACATTTGGCCTAAATAGCTCCACATATTTATTTCCTAAGGTGGCTCCAAAAAAGAGAGAAGTTGTTTGATCTAATTTTTGTTTCTTTCCTTTGACCATCGAGGAGATAGTCAAGAAATCAGGAATCATCACCTATTACATAGTGTGATATTCCCTTGTGATCATTTCTTGTACCCAAGGAAAGATCTCGTTTGTTTCTGGCTCGGTATTTGGAAAGATTACAACTTCTTACTCTGAATGGGAAGGAACATCCTATACAATTGGGCCAGTGTGGCAATAGAATATGTGAAACTTGGGGATTGTTGAGGGGTTGATAGGTGGACCGGTCAATCTCCCCTTGTTCCAAATCAACTACAAGGTCCTCTATGGTTCTCACCTTATTATGTAACCTTTTGTAGAGGGGCTTCTGGTTCCACTTCTTTTTTCTTTGAGATTTCCCCTAATTGATCCAAATTAGGACCTTTTCTTTGTCTTTAGAAGAATAATGGTAATATGTCAATCTCTTGAGGGTAGGGAAGTTTCTGGATGAAATGATAGCATACCTCTTCCTCTTGAACCATTATTTTGACCTTTCGATAGCTGCCTCGGTGCGTTATTTGATATCCCTTGACTCATGAATGCTCCAAATAGCTTGAGTGAGGGGAGAACCTTTCACTATTGGGTATTTAGGATCATATATTTATGTGTCATCTTCTTATACACCATCCTCATACCACTAAAACTTAAAATGTATCATTTGTTCGACTGTAATCCTTTTGTGATCATGCTCTTGAACTTCAAAATCATCAACACAGTTCACCCAAAAGTTTTCAATTTTTGAGACATGATACAAATCAGGAAGGTGAAAAGTATTTGGATCACCTTGGATGTCAAAATTTACCCTTAGAGTGTATGAGATAATTTTTATGGGAGATGATGCATCTTCCATGCTGACAGCCTCATAAGAACTCTTGCAAGAGAAAATCCCTAGCAAGATAGGGAATGCAATCAACTTCTTATTTTTATTCCTCAACTTTTGTTGATATGAACTTGTTCTCTACACAACGCAATTAACACAATCATGTCACTTGGGTAGTGTGGCAATATTTGTGGAGAAATTTCAAAACCTGACACTCATACATATGAAAATGTTGATAAATATTTGAAATACGATACATAACTTTTTATTAGGGTAGTAACGTGTGTAGACATTATTGAATGTGGGTTTCCCTCCATCAATATGATAACATACATTGTGAAAGCATCGTTGACCTTTGCAAAGTGTTAATTTCTTTCTTTCAAGACCAGGTGTGGATATTTCTTGTACGCAAGAGACTTTTGAGAAACATTTTAGAGGAATTTTCACACCCCTAAATGGTCTTGTAATTTCCAATACACAGACCAGGTATTAATTCATGAAGAACTCCTTGGAATATGACACCTAAAGTTATTGATGATGTAAGTTTTCATTAATGATTCTCCCCTAGTAAATCATTTTCTTGTCTCTAAGGATTATGAGAATGAACAATTCCATCCACTCGTGAAATTATCCTATGTTTTCTTCTCCCATTACTCATATTAGGATAATGATGGCATCGGATAAGCCCTCATGGAATTCATTCTGACAAAGAGTTTTTAGAACACAAGAGGGTTTCCTCTCTTACTTAAACCATGAGCCAAGAGAAAAACCTTGGAGGTATGATTCAGTCTTAGACCACTTTCCTGATGCAACATCCTTGGTGATCACTACCATGTTGCTCCCAACTGGAATTTGCAGTCCTTGAGATATTACCTTTGGGATAAGCATTACCATGACCGAGTTATCATCAGCTCTTATTGTCCAGGTGTCTAGTTCGTAGTGATGGGAAAAATCCAACATAGACTTTTTAATTTTCACCAACACAGGGTGGCCTCCTATTATATATAACCAACTCGTGAAGAAATTTTCCTCCATAGGCTCTCTTGGTTCACCCAACATTCTGTCTTTGAGGTCAATGTGGGTGACTGTAGATCAAGACTTTCGCGCTTGTTACCTGCCCAAGTTAATGCACCAAACTAAACACAAAAATCCTAAAAAACTCCAATGAAATCGATACCTGATGGAAAAGATCCAAAGATGTAGACAGATAAGGAGGTTGATGTAGATAAGACGGGTGCACACGAGTAGTTCTGCACAGTAGATCCAAGTAACCTGCGAGACACCGATGCTTGACAGAAAAAGACCACGTTAAAAGATATTTAAGTGGACTACCTGAGAAGTGGATCCAGGAAGCGATAGGCTCCCTTGGCGGATGTCAGTCCACGTTTTCAATTAAGTAAAGAAATATGCATGATAAAAGATGTACGTATAAGACTAGATTTTCTGATCAAAGTGATAAACGAAATCTAAACAGTAGGAAAAAAGCAACAGAAGACAGGGAACTATGAAAACAAAGCTAGATTTGTGTTACCTATGTCCTTTTACCTGTCTGCAAGATGATCGGCGTCGATTATGTAGAATCGGCGTCGACTAGTTAAAATCGGCGTCAATTATTTAGATCAGCGTCACTGGTTAAAATCGGCGTCAGCTGGTTAAAATCACCGTCAATTATTTAGATCGGCGTCGATTGGAGACAAAGTGCGACAGGATTTGGAAATCAGAAAATGAAGGCAAGATCGTAAATGAAGGCAAGATCGTCAATGTCTGCTGGATCTGTAGAAGCCGGAGAGATACCGGAAAGACTGCACCGATGGTGGGTGCAGGAACAGAGTCACCAGAAAATCAATGGAGATAGGTGATGTTGATGTGATAAGAGCAGAGTAACGGTGCTCCTCTCAGGGATTGATTTGGACAAGATTCGCTCTCATTCGATAGATAATGTTCACACCAGATGCGTAAAAATCTCTCGTTCTGTGTCTTTCACGATCTGTGTTTCTGTCTCATCGTCCTCCCATCCTTTCATCCTTTCGTGTCCCAGAACTGAGTTCTGGGATTCTATTTATAATTGGCGCCGCTCCAAAAAATCGGCGTCGACCAAGGACTGGTCGGCACCGATCACGGAACAGACTCCCGAGACGGCCGAAATGAACGATTTCTAGAAAGATAAGAGTGATCCCTCCACCTCAAATACGGGAAATATCCCGCTGCTTGATTGTGAGGAGGAGAAATAGGAGGGACACATGGATAGAATAGATATGGGGTAGATAAGTGGTTAGGATACATGTGAAGAGGTGTAATTAAATAGTTAATATTTAATTACTCATGGGTAAGACATAATGGGGTGAATTAAACTCAGGATAGGTGTTTAAATCACAAATCAAATAATATCCCAAGGGGATAGTGGTGATACAAACGTGCCCTAGGTTACCTAAGAGAGCAAACGCGCACGAGGGACACTAAATTGGATAACCAATTTTAGGTGTCTACATTTTGCCCCTTTTTGTCGAGTAACTTGCGATAAGCAAGGTTATGAGACAAAAACAAGGAGATGGAAGAAGGGAAGAAAAAGTGATGATGTGATCCCCCTCAAACTAGGGATGGGGTGGATGATAGAACAAATGATCCCAAGTTTGAAAAAAGGTAGATGAAAATGCGGGATGCCCCAGCTAGATGTCTGAAGTAGATCTGATCATTGATGACGCATAAAAATAAATAAAAAGGCAGCAACCTAAGGAACTCACATTGGTAGGGACAACTAGACGGTCTGCAAAGAAGACGACGTTAGTGCCTACAGACCCGTTTAACTCTAAGTTGCCAAAAAAGTACAAGTGCCCAATGCAAAGGGAACAAACTCGAAATGGACGGTGATATCGAAAATATGTGCCAAAAGGCAACATTCAGCGCATAATAATGAGCAGATAGATAAATAAGCCAAGCATCAACACTATGGCAAAGAGATATGGAAAATCGGCAGCGATTATAATAAGCGGCGTCGATCCAAATAAATGGCATCGACCGTTGAAAGCACATATACATATGTGAACGGAAAACATGAACAATTTATTTACATCGTGACGATCGAATCAGAGAGAGTCAAAAATTAGATTTGAGCACCATGGAAGCCTCTGGAAGCGGTCATAAGCGGAGGAGGACACGACCTAGGGTAAGTGGTTCTTCTTGAACCCGTTGTACTTATTTTATTATTTTATATATATATATATTATTTTTTTTATTTTGGGTTTTTCCTGGTGGGAGGCCAAGGTGTTTTTTACATCCGGCTGAGAAATCGGCGCCGATTGGTATAATCGACGGGGATTGTATAGACTTGTGAATAGATTGTAATTTTTTTGTTTTGGATGTTCCGATTTGGGTAAATATGAGACTAATATTGCTCTTGATGTCGTGGATGTAGGCACGAGAGGTTCTACACATGAGGGATGTTATTCCTGAGTTACTAGAGACTATTCTCCCTAATGTGACTAATGCAGATTGGCGGCATTTAGAGTTAGCCAGGCTCGGGGGCTTTAGATACTACAGACAAGTGCCGCGAGATGTAGAGTTGATGCGAGCACTAGTGCGATGATGGGATAGCCAGACGTGTACTTTTTGGTTTAGGACGGGTGAGATGACCATCACCCATGAGGATATATATAGGATTTTGAGACTGCTGATCACTGGGGACCCGATAGAGATTACACCACGAGAGCAGCAGCAGAGGGCCCTAGTTCGATTGTATGGAGACAGGGCGGATGATTCAGAGATAGTGTCCGGCGGAGTGAGGATAGCCTCGCAGTATAGACAGGATGTGCCCAGGAGCAGACGGATAGTTTTGATTCAGATGGTGATATCCTATTTCGCTATGCCAGATTCAGGAGGTGGGAGATTCCCACTATTATTATTAGATTGCGTTTGCGACATCCTGCTGTTCAGACAGGTATTTGCTTTTGCTGATGCTTTGATAGCTCAGATATATCATGAGCTATGGATGTATACCACTGGCCGGAGGACAGGTATTGATGTTAGTTTTGTGCTCCACTGCTGGGCATATGAGCATACAGCAGTGATCAGGCCATCCGGGCTTCCTTGGATGCCAGCAGCAGTGGGAGCTATTGATTATGGATTCCGGTGATGGCAGGCCGATATGGCCGCTGGGGATACAGGGAGGTCAACAGATTGGTATACTGAGCGTTTCAGGACGCTGACACCGGATCAGGTTATCTGGAGGCCATATCGGGTATTTCCAACATGGGCTGGTCAGGATGCTCACTTGGTGGCATTGAGACGGAGCAGGGTGGTTAAGGGTCGCAGGCCTAATATGTGGGAGCGAGTCCCGTTTATGCGGGTATTGAGACAGTTCGGCCTAGTGCAGACAGTGTCGACTACTTACAGGCCTTATAGGCAAGATAGCAGGGAGACTGATCTGCCGATTTTGATCCCGACAGATCCATTGAGAGAGGCCCCACCCTCCACAGATAGCGATGATGATGCTAGAGTAGGTGATGGTTATGCTGCATGGTATGCGACAAAGCTACCACGACATCTCCCGGCATCTATAGATGTCGACAAGGAGGATATGGCTACGGTGCTGGAGAGACTGGAGGAAGAGTACGCCACCCTGACGCAGACACACCAGGTGGCTATGGAGGAGATCAGAGCTCTAACAGAGGAGAGGGATGCCCTAATTTTGGAGAGAGACACCGCTCGCCAAGAGTGAGATACAACGATCCAGCAGAGGGATCGCTACCTTCGACATAGGGAGGCCCTCAGGGCCAAATATGGGGAGACAGGTACCATGTCGAAGCCTAGTACACAGGGCATGACCCTAGGACCAGCAGCCCCAGCAGCACTAGCAGCACCATTACGAGCATCGGGTACCGTGAGCTTGAGCACATATCAGTCTCTCCTCGCTGAGGTGAGATACTATGAGGATGCCTTAGCGCAGCATGCCCCAGATGTGCCTCGGTACGGGGCGAGGAGGAGATCAGCGACGGCCACAGCGAGTGGGGCCTCAGGTGGAGGGAGCACCGGGAGAGACCGAGGTGGGCAAAGGCCTCCAGCGGCAGGTGCGTCTAGCTCAATAGGCGGTGGCCAGGAGAGACAGCCTGGTCCAAAGGAGGGTGGAGGAGATAGTGTCCTCCATGCATCAGATTTTACGATATAGGGATTGATATATTTGGTATCACTGTAGTGATGTAGCCTTGATTGGAAGGCATTGTATAGATGGCTTGATTGAGAGCCACCCATTTTTTGTTGTAAAGACACTTATGTATATATATAGATTTATCATTGTTTTTGTTATATGATTATTCTCTTGTCTTTTAATTTTGATGTGCATGGATAGATGTAGCGTAATTGTGATGGATGTAGACATAGATCGATAGATGATAAATAGATGTGATTGAACATAAACATAGAGGATAGATAGATGTGATGTAATTTGATGTGATTGATATGTGGATATAATTTTGATGAAAAATAGATATAGATGGATGTAATGAAACTAGGATGTACATATTTTTAGATATTTTGATGGATAGATGGATAGATGTGATTGATGTGTGGACTTAATTTTGATGAAAAATAGATATAGATAGATGTAGTGTAACTTGGATGTACAAGTTTTCAGATGTTTTGATGGATAGATGGATAGATGTGATTGATATATTTGGTATGTTTGAGATGTTAATTTAATTTTGATGGAAATAGATAGCCAGATCCACATGTTTTGACAATACATGCTTTGATAGATAAGATGAAATTAGATAGATGATAAATTTTGATTAAATTAACATGTGAATTGTCAATTTGACCGGATGAATAACAAAGACTAATGGGGAATACTCTTTGCGAGAGCCAAGAATGTAATGAAAATGACCTTGACTAGAAATAAAGGAAATATATCCAGATAAGAAAGAAAATGATAAGCTAAACCCTCAACCGACCATAGATAGAATCTGGATAGGAAATCAAAAGATCATGCATGCAAGGCCCTATATGAGGTTAAAATAAACCCGACACTAACTAGCCGCAAACCAGATTTAGGAGGGAAACGAAAGGAGCAGTAAGTAAGTATCTTGTCAGAATTTACAAGGGACAGAATACATGTCCATGCTGGGGAAATAGGATTCTCCATATGATCGACAAAAGGTCTTATATCTCAGCTTCATGATTTCTGGCAAAAAAGCAAACTGATCAATGCGAGAAGTTTGCTTGATATGGAAAGACTGATCAATACAGGAAGTCTTTTAGTGATGCTAAAAAGTGTATAAACTGACTGAAAGGCTAATCAATTGCAAGAAGCCTTGAATATTTCTTTGAGAAAATAGTCGTCCTTCAAGGGAGCGGTCTGTATTTTGAATTTTAATGATAGCCATCCTTCGAGGGCATGGTCTATATCTTTTGGTTCATTTGATTGTATGGGTAGCTGTCCTTCAAGGGATCAGTCTATCTTTTTTTTTTTTTTTGGAAAAGCTTTTTGGAAGAAGCTGAGTTTAGACCTAGATAGATCAGATAGAGGGGAAGAAAACGTATAAAGAACATACACTGATGCCCCGAGTAGATCCGATTAAGATAAGCACTTGGGACAAATGAAACAGTGATTAAGGTGTTCCTACCATGAGGAGAAACATATCCTGAAGAAAAAAATGCTATGAGTAGAGCCGCGATACTCATAATTAAGGTAAACAAGGCAATAGGCGGAGAACCACATAATTTCGAATCACCATGAAAGTATATGACTGGTTGTTAGACGGATGAAAGATCTGTCTTGCGACTAGATTTGTGTAAGATAGATTTTAACAGTAGAAGGGCCGTAGATGCAAGGCATTAAGAGGTTCCACTTCAGGTATACCATCCATGGAAGATAGACGATAAGCCCCAGATCCATATTTATGGGTGATAACGTACGGACCCATCCAGTTGGGAGAAAACTTACCACACTGACTCCTTTCGAGTGTAGTGACATTTTGATTTTATTTAAGAACAAGATCACCAATTTTGAAGTCACGGTGCTGCAAGTGCTTGTTATAAGCACGTTTGACACGCTCAAGATAGACTTGATGATGTTCAAGAGCATTGAGACGCCGCTCATCTAATAATTCAAGTTGTGCTAGAAGATTTTGATGATAGTCCTCATCGGAGACAAATTCTCTAAGAGAAACACGGAGAGATGGGATTTGGACTTCCAAAAGAAGAACAGCCTCAGACCCATAGACGAGAGAGAAGGGAGTAGCACCAGTAGGAGTACGAATGCTAGTCCGATAAGCCCAGAGAGCAAAAGGGATATGTAAATGCCAATCCCTACCAGCTCGACTAGTTACCTTTGCGAGGATATTACGCAAAGTTTTATTGGAAGCCTCAGCCTGACCATTAGCTTGAGGATAGTATGGAGAGGAAAAGCTGAGCGTGATATTGAAAGCGTCACAGAGGTTCGGAAAATCAACGTTCTTGAAATACTTACCGTTATCTGTGATGAGTTCGTGTGGAACACCAAAGCGACAAATGATGTGCTGATAGACAAAATCAACTATGGGTTTAGCTTTTGTTGAAGAAAGAGGGATAGCTTCCACCCACTTAGTAAAGTACTCAGTGGCAGTAATGATAGAATGATGACATTGTGAAGAACAGGGATTGATGAGACCAATAAGATCAAGACCCCATTACGAAAAAGGCCACAAATCTACTGTAGGTTATAAAGCTTGACTAGGGATTTGTGTGAGATTGGAATGTTGTTGACACTTGACACATTTCTTAGTGTATTCACAACAATCTCGATTAAGAGAAGGCCAATAATATCCCAAACGTAAGATGCGTTTAGCTACGGCCAAGCCACTAAAATGTCCACCATAGATACCGTCATGGACCTCCTGGATAGCTTTAGATGATTCAAGGGATTTGAGGCACCGAAGCAAAATGCCATCAAAGCCGCGTTTGTAGAGGATCCCACCTAGAATAGTATAGTGATTAGCGCGTAAGATAAAATATCTTCTACCATTGGGAGTCAGATCTGGAGGAAGCACCGAATGAGATAGATAATCAACGATCTATTGATACCACTCATTCTGAGTATGGGTTGTGATAGCATGGATTGAAGTTAGTTTCCTAAGATGAGATGGTTGATCTAATCGTTGTATAACCACATAAAGTCGTGAGTCCTCGGTAAAAGGTGGGATAAGTGAGGCTAACGAAGCCATTGTATTTACGAATCGATTCGCAATGCGAGGAATAGCTTGGATAGTGAATTTATAGAAAGATTAGAGTTGAACGAGAACAATATCATGATATTTTTGAAGGATATCATTCCTGCATTGATAGACACCCGTGACTTGATTAACGATGAGTTCAGAATCACCAAAGATGTCAATATGACGAGCGCCGAGATTAATGCATTTGAAGACTGAAGACAAGAGATTCATATTCAGCCATATTATTGGTGCACTCAAGTTCAATTTGGTGTGACGGGATAGGCGTACCCCCAAGGAGGAATCATCACGAAACCCGTAACTCCCCCTGCTGGCATTTGGATCCATCAAAGAAGAGCTTTACTTAAATGGAGACAGACCAAATTCGATTTGTTGGATATATTCATCAGGAATCGAGCAAGGGGGACTTGAGTGTCCGGTAAGAGGAGCATCAGCTAGTTGATCTGGCAATTGTCCTGACCCTTGATAGAGTGTTTGCGGGATAAACTTTGAGATCAAACTCAGTCTCAGCATGAGCCAACGAGTGAATACGATCATTGTGCTAAGGCTTCAAGATTGTCTTGTAGTGATTGACACTTGTGACAATGTAAGTTTTTTGATAAGGAGGTAATGACCGAAGCTTTAGAAATTTGCGAAGAAGAGAGAGCAGACATAGCTTTCCAACTTCAGAATAAGTGTTTCATACTCATGAAGGGTGCGACTGATGTAATAGACAAGCTTTGTTCTTTACGGCAAGCGTCCCGTTGCGAGATATGGACTCCATAGATGGTCAGTCACATATATATAAAAGATAGAAAGACTCCCTACGTGGAGGTGTAAGCACAGGTGGGGAAAGAAGATAAGCTTTGGAGATCAATCGGAAGGCTTTTTGGCAATGTTATTCCATTCAAAAATGAACATTCTTATGGAAGAGATGATTGGAAAGGTTGACAAGGTCCGACAATGTGTGAGATAAATGAGCACTGATTGAAGACATCTGGAAGTGTGGAGTTGTTTTAAGTTTAGAAGGGGGAGGCATCTCAAGGATGGATTTTATTTTTTGCGGGGTCTACTTCAAATACCCTAATGGAAATGATAAAAACTAAAGTTTACCAGTGAGAACGCACACGCACTTAGATGGATTTAGACGAATGATCAAAAGCCAAGATAAGCCTCTCAAAGAGAGGTGTTAAGGATGAAAAGATGATCTGCCGACATTGGATTTACAAGGAGATGCGTGGACGTAAATCTTCCATAGTTTTTTGTGTAAGAGATTGTTGGAAGATGTAGGTTGATTTCTCACATGATAGGTTACTCAGCGTTCTTTAGAACGGAAAGGCATGACACGATAACAAAAGGTCCCCAAGGAGTTATGAAAGAAGTCTTATGTTTTGTCTCTGTGCGATGAAATTTGATTATATCCAGAGAAACCATCCATAAGCGAAAGCTCTCTGACCCACAGTTAAATCCACGAGTGTTCGATATTGCGGTAACAGGAAATCATCTTTTGGACAAGCAAGATTAAGATTCACCGGAAGTCTGTACAAATTCACTTTTTCCCATTAAGCTTTGGTTACTTGGTACTACATTTGCAACCCATTAGGGCTAATTCGATGTGATGACTTTGCCGAGATCAAGCGCTGCAATTCGTATTTTAACAAGAGGGTTACTCTAGTGTGCCTCTTCGTAATTTTTGTTTAACTGGTTTTTTTGTTTGATGTTGGGAAGAGTAACGATATTGTGGACCAAATATCGAGATCGGTCCTGGCATATCCCCTATGCCCAAGCCAAATCTTGACGATAGGTTTGAAAGAAAGTGGTAAAGTCTCCTAATTCCTGTGGATAAGGGATTGGCCGACCTCATGAGTGAGGGTCTTTAGAAGTCCCTATATTAAGGTCACATTGGCTTTCGTGGAGAAGCGGAAATGTGCCATGAAAGAATAGTTTTTGGAAGATAGGAATGAATTCCTCGCCCCCAGATAGGTGAGGACAAATCATCATCCGCAACAGTGGAAGTGTTTTGATAGTAGGAGAGGTCGTCTCCAACTATTTTAGGAAGATTAGCTATATGGAAGTGGACTTGGTCGTTAGTCTTATAGCTATAGGCTTCCCTAAAGGAAATGTATTTATTAAAAAAAAAAGTTAGACGGGATGGAAAATGTCGTCGTCCACAATCGAGTGATGCTTCTCTGACTTCAGCGATAGTAGATGGTTCGTCAATAGGAAAGGCTCATCTAGAACATGAGGTGGCTTTTGCAAGGGAGTTTTAAATCCTAACCCAAATTTTGATGTGGCTTGAGAGTTGGAATGACGCGCGGTATGCCACCTTGTTTTCATATTTACCCAAGCCAAGCCCTTCCATGGCAACATCGATATAAATAATTTTTTTTGCAAAATACGTGGATTCTTAAAATCAAACCCTGTTAAATGAGGTTTTGTCCTAGATAAGAATCCGGGTGATAGTGAGGCGGTTCAAGACCACCGTAATAAATTAGTCTGTTGATTGGGCAAACCATGGTGACGATGCCGACCAATACCTGGCTGATATTTCAGGTTTGTTTGTCTGGTCTACCATACTCCGTAGGTTTTAAGATGGTTTTGGTCAAAGAAAGTAGAGGAAGTGTCTCCTATTAGAAACCTGTTAATTTTTCTTC